>CM071569.1:47428909-47447867 GCA_036426205.1 Ascaphus truei
ATTATTACTGAGTCCAATTTTCTTTATTTTGTACACCAACCTCTTGTGTGAAACCGTATCAAAAGCCTTTGCAAAATCTAAGTAGACCACATCAACTGCATCACCCTGGTCTAAATTCCTACTTACCTCCTCAAATAAATAAATAAGGTTAGTTTGGCAAGATCTATCCTTCATAAATCCATGCTGATTATTACTAATAATTTTGTTTTCCATTAGGTATTCCTGAATATTATCCCGTATTAAACCTTCAAGTAGTTTCCCTACTATTAAAGTCAGGCTTACAGGTCTGTAATTCCCCGGTGTGATCTAGCTCCCTTTTTAAATATCGGCACCACATCTGCTTTACACCAATCTTGTGGTACTGAGCTTGTGGAAATAGAGTCCTTGAATATTAAATATAATGGTTTTGCTATTACTGAGCTTAACTCCTTGAGAACTCTTGGATGTATGCCATCGGGGCCAGGTGCCTTATTTACTTTAATTTTTTCAAGTCGCTTATGAACTTCTTCCTCAGTTAACTAATTGGTCATTAATATGGAGGTTGTGGCTTCCTCCTGTGGCGCTACTATTGAACTTGATTCTTCCCTGGTAAACACAGAGGCAAAGAATTTGTTTAATACCTCTGCTTTTTCCTTATCTCCAATAATCTGCCTACCCATCTCACACTGAAAGGGTCCTATATTTTCTTTTCTCATTTTTTTGTTATTAAGGTACTTAAAGAACTTTTTAGGGTTAACCTTACTTTCTATTGCAATACTTTTTTCATTATCCATTTTTGCTAATTTAATTGCCCTTTTGCAATTTTTGTTACATTCCTTATAATTCTGATACGATGTCTCTGTCCCTTCTGACTTAAAGAATCTAAACGCCTTCCTCTTCTTGTCCATTTCCTCCCCTACCTGTTTATTTAGCCACATTGGTTTTGACTTATTTCTTTTATACTTATTACCCAAGGGTATACACTGATAAGTGTGCTTTTCTAACAATGTTTTAAAGACTGCCCATTTATCTTCTACATTTTTTCCCTGCAAAAACATCATCCCATTGTATTACTACTAGATTAGAACTCAGTTTATTAAAATCTGCCTTTCTAAAGTTTAAAGTCTTTGTTGAACCCAAGTAATCTGTTTTTTGATAATTTATTTCAAATGAGACCATGTTATGATCACTGTTACCCAAATGTTCCAGGACTTAAATATTTGTTATTACTTCTACATTGTTTGATATGACCAAATCCAGAACTGCCCCACTCCTGGTTGGTTCCTCAATAATTTGGGTCATATAATTATCTTTAAGCACCCCCAAAAACCTGTTTCCTTTTGTTGTAACGCTAATCTCATTGCCCCAGTCTATGTCTGGATAATTAAAATCCCCCATTATGCAAACATGACCCCGTTTTGATGCCTTCTCCATTTGCAAATGTGTTTTAGCTTCCTCAATCTCACAGATATTTGGTGGTTTATAGCATATTCCCACAAACATTTTCTTTATACTTTTACCTCCACTGCTAATTTCTATCCACAAGGTCTCTACATTTTCATCATTCCCTTCATAGACATCATCCCTTATAATAGGTTTTAGATCTGGTTTAACATATAGACATACTCCACCTCCCCTTCTATTTGTTCGATCCTTCCGAAAAAGAGAATACCCCTTTAAATTAACTGTCCAGTCATGAGTTTCATCCCACCATGTTTCTGTAATGCCAATGATATCATACTGCTCCCTTGTAGCTATTAATTCAAGCTCCCCTATTTTATCTGTCAGGCTTCTTGCATTAGCAAGCATGCATTTAAGTTTTTTTTCAGCCTGTACTATTATCTTATCTGCTCCTTCCTTTCTGCTCCCACTTGGTTTAGTCTTTAGAAGTTTTCTAGTATTATCTCTATTTACTATCGGTATCTCACTGCTTGTCAAACTTGTACTTGCCCCCATTCTACCTCCATACCACCTTGTATCCTCATCTATTCCATTTAGTTCATTATCTGTTTCATTCCCCTCCCCCCTCCATCCTAGTTTAAAATCTCCTCCAACCTTTTTAGAATTCTCCCCCCTAGCACAGAAGATCCCTCTTCATTGAGGTGCAATCCGTCCCTAGAATATAGATGGCACCTTTCAGAAAAGGAGTCCCAGTGCTCTAAAAACCCAAACCCCTCCTTCCTACACCACTTTCTTAGCCATGCATTAACCTCCCTGATCTCTGACTGTCTCCCTGCGGTAGCGCATGGCACTGGTAGTATTTCAGAAAATACTACCTTGGAGGTCTTTCCTTAAGCTTTTGGCCTAGATCCCTGTAATCATTTTTTAGGACCCTCCATCTTTCTCTAACTTTGTCATTGATGCCAACATGTACCAAGACCGCCGGGTCAATCCCAGCCACCCCAACAATCTGTCTACCCGATCCGCAATGTGCCGAACCCGAGCACCCGGGAGACAACAAACTGTTCGGTTCATGCGGTCCCAGCAACAGATTGCCCTATCTACCTTCCTAATAATGGAGTCCCCTACCACCACAATCTTTCTTTGCATCTGAGCATCCTGAGTCCCCACTGTGCTGGAGGAACTATTCCCCTGGCTGCTAGAGGAATTAGTCTCCCCCAGCCTTGCCATTTCTGCCCCAACATTCCCAATATCTTCACTCAACATGGCAAATCTATTGGGATTTGTCAGCTCAGAAACGACCTGCCTCTCCCTATTGCCCCTGCTTCCCCTTCTAACTGTCACCCAGCTACCTACCTGCTCCTCACTAACAGCAACTAAGCTACCTACCTGCTCCTCACTAAAAGCGCCACCATCTGCACCACTAGTCGAAGCAAGGGCCTGCTCAGTGAGCTCTAATTCCCTTTCAAGATTGCCAATGTCCCTCAATATTGCAAGTTTCCTCTTCAGATCAGCAATCTCTGATTCTAAAGAGACCACCTGCTCACACTTCTCACAGCGGTATGCTCCTTGGAACAGCTGCTCCAAGTGCACATACATGTGGCAAGATGTGCATTGAGTGGCATTTTCAATCCTGCTCATTCTAGCAACTATGAAGTTTAGAAGTACTAACAGTAAACTGTACTTCAATAAATTATACCTTGTTTAACTGCTTCTGGTTCTAACTGCACACACTTTAACCAACAAGCACTTCAATCAACCACACAGATCAATCAGTACACGCAAGCCTCAATGTGTTTCATATCAGCCAGCGTGAGCGCGCTCGCCCGCCCGCTCAGTGCCTCCCAGGCAGGGAATTGGCGCGCTGGCATTCGTGCACTGCGCCCTGCTCGACTGAGAGATTTGTGGTCGGCTAGGCGCCCTCTCGCCTGGAGCGCGGCAACGACGTCACAGAGCTGGTTCGCCCTCATTCACGTGACGCGCTTGCGAGCAGCAAAATCAAATTTGCTTGCTCTAAGCGCAGAGCGGGCGCAGGCACTTGCTCACGCTGGCCACACACATTGCCGCAATCTGTTTCATCGCGGCCAGCGTGAGCGCGCCCGCCCACTCAGCGCCATCCTGGACGAGGCTTTAGGTGGTGTAACTTTCTGGCACCCAACACCTGGTGTATGAAACGGCTTCTTACATTTGTTGCAACTCCAACAAATGGAGTCAAAACTAACGGTCTCTGCTCCCAAACTGCCTTGGAAATGCATCTCGCCTCTTGATTGCTCTGTGCCCCAGACCCCAATATAACATTGTAAGCTCTGTGGGGTAAGGACTCATCTTCTTGCCCGTCACTGATCACTGAGTTAGTCCCTGGCTTGGTGGCCATTTTAAATTCCCTTCAAGTGCCGGTATGTCAGCGGGTAATTGATGCCCTGAGCTTCCAGGGGTTCAGCCCTATTCTGGGGAACCCCAGATACAGAGAATAATGATGTCATTGTTATAGGGGGCGTACAGCAGATGTAACCCCTTCACTGCCAAGTGGGGCCTGCAGGGCATATCTAAACAACTTTGAAGGCCGCTCTGGCAGCAAGGGGGTTAATAGGATTCCCTTCAGTTGCTATAGTAACTACCACTGCTTTCCTTAATGTCCCTTCTATGATCAGCTCCACCTGCAGCATTGCAGAGGTTAATCCAGTCACGTGTGACACGCGCTCATTCATGCCCCGCCCCCTTAATTACAAGCGGCAGCCCACGTGACATAGCCCCGCCCCTGTCCTGCATTCCTCGCCAACAGCAGACTGATGACGACTTCCGCTGGCAGCCCCCGGAAGTTAACAGGTTTCAGTTGGAGGTGCCGGCTCGGGGCGGAAGAATCAGTGTGAGCGGTGCTGCTGCGGCTGCTGTCGGTGTTATCTCAGGAACTGACCATGGTTGGGGGTGAGGAGGAGTAACTATAATAACGGTGGCTGCAGGGTGCTCCGGGGTGTGCGCGAACCGTTCTTTAGTTCGGGCTGCTGAGTCACGGGCGGGGCTTGACTCGGAGGGGCGGGGCCTGACTCGGAGGGGCGGGGTCTAACGTGTAGGGGCAGGGCCTGACTTGGAGGGACGGGGCTATTGTAAGGGAATAGGGTCTAATTTAGAGTGTATTGGTGTGGTGCTATAGGCATGCAGCAGGGTATTGGGGGGTGCTATATGCATGCAGCCGGGTATTGGGGGGTGCTATAGGCATGTAGCAGGGTATTGTTTTTTTTTTTACTTTACCTCTCATTTACTGCTGAGGCTAGTAGTGTCTAGGGCCATAATGTACACTACGTTACTCCATGTGCCCGAATCAAAACACTCTGATTTATTTCTTTCAGATTCGGTATAGATATTTTAGAATTGAATGGGTTTGGATATTTAATATTGTTGTATACAGCTGAGTAAGGAATAATTACCCCAGATCAGATAAGACTAGGTGGCAGTGGAGTGGTCCACAACCATACCATGTTTGAATTATGTAATTCATATGAAAACAAATGCTTGATTATTATTTTGTATCTGGCTGTGTCCCTCTGAACCTACTATGGCAACAAATCTGTGGATTTGAGGCTTAATTGCAGCAACCAGGTCCACAAAGTAAGTTATGGTGTGTAAAAGCTGTTGGGTAAAGTCAATGTTGTAGATAGTCAATGCTCCCTTGAACTGCTCACCGGTAGGCCACGGACCGGCTGCGGGGGTAGCGAGGACACCGGTAGGGTAAGGGCAGCAGTCTGTGTAATTTTGAGCTTACAAGTGGCATGCCCGCGGACATGCCACTTTGTACCTCTAGCACTTGATCTGCATTCTAGCCCCCGTTCCGGTATTTAGTCCCTATACGCTACCCCTTTTATTTTATTCATTACCTTAATACATTTGCAGTGAGACCCCTTCCCTTGTGGACTTTGGCATTGGTTGTAGGTATTGCCAATTACCGACACATGGTTTTGTTAGCATCGGATTCATTGGGGTTTATTCCCCATTTTTTTTTCTGTAAAAGCTGTTACTCGGCAGGCTTGTAGGGGTCGATGTTAAAATAAATAAGACGCAAAAGGTGACACTTTGTGCTAATTTGCATGTCATTACCCAGAATCCCTGGCTGTAGTGGAAGCATTGTATGCTAAGAGATAGTGGGGAAAGGTTTATGGACCTGTGAGATGTTTTGACTTTGCAAACATTTTTTATTTAGGTTTAATTGTTGGAAATTACAGCCTAATCTCGCGCTTCACTTTATTTAACCAGCTTTGTCCCATCCCTTTTATACTCTTTAATATCATCACTTATTTTGCTCTTTCTGCGGCGCTCCTTTATTTCACTATTCCCACGTGCCTGGTGGGGAATAAAGAAACTCGGGTTTTAACATTTAAATTAGTGGTGAAGACAAAGTAATTTTAAACTGAAAATGATAGTAATAACTAATTTCAAGGCACTAGCTGCAGTTTGACAAATATATAGCAAAGCAAGAAAACTTGCTTTTCAGGAAATGTCAAACCATTTGTATTTTTTTAAAGGGCCTGTCTTATCTTGAGTTATATTTTCCTCCTTTCACATTAATCTTAAAGGGTTTTTTTTTTTTTTTCCAGGTCTAAGTTTGGAGAAAACTGCATCCTTTAGCAAAAAGCTGAAGTGTGAACCGCAGTTCCTGCTGGCTCAGAATGTCGCTACGTGTACTGATCCGTTGGAGGTGTGTCTGCACAGGCAGGCAGTGCAGGACACTGTCCATGTCTTCCAGCACACCATCCCCGCCGAGGGCAAGCCAATCACCAACCAGAAAAACTCAGGTGCGGCCTGCCTACTGCACAAAACACACTGACACCCACATTTGCTAAATGGATTTAAGATTTGGCCCATCTTAGTGCCAATTCCAGTAAATTGCCTTTTAAAGCACCAATCCACATTGATCATAGTTGTATTTGCATTTTATTTTTACTTCCTTTTAAGAACTCTCGATTTTACCCTTTCCAAAGCTCTTCGTACAGGAGATACTGTAGTTTGAAAGATTTGAAGTGTCCGGGAGGTTAAAAGGAAGGTTTCCCAAGACATCATTAGTCTAAAGGTTTTTATGGTAACCTCAGAAGATAGAAGTAAAAGAAAATGAGAGAGATATATCTATATATATATATATCTATATCTATCCTCATTCATGTGTAGAATTGACTACTCCTCCCGCATGTCACTTGTAATTGCACTAGACTAGCCCCAGCCTGCTTGGAATAAGGTGGGCAATTTTATCATATATTAAGATGAAACACGGTTACTTGTAATTACATTCTGCTGACAAGAATCTCTTGGGACATTGCAAAACTATATATATATATTTATTAGTTCAGGCCATGACAATAACATGAGTAAAACCTACTATATATAGGCTTCTGAGGGGATTGTTACTTTGAGAGAGCAGTCATATACAAATGGAGCCACTTGTCCATGTAATTTAATTCCTTTAGAAAGATTCAGTCGCTGAGTCCTGTAAGGCCTTGGATATAGTGCAGGCGGGCGAAACGAAGCGCATGTCGTCTGAGCGATCTGTGGACTCTGATTTGCTGGCGGAGGCGTGGCCTTGATGTCACCTGTCTGGTTCGCCCTCATTGGCTGAACCGCTCACGTGATGAGGCTGTCGCACGAAAAACAAAAATTATTTTGTGTCTTCAAAATTCTGTCGCGCTTCCTCGTGCGCACTATGGCCGGCCAGATAGAGGTACTGCATTTTGTTCGCGCTGCGCACGCACCTATGAATTCAGGCTGATCAGATACTTGTATTCCTTCACTTGGCTAAGGATGGAATCATAATTACTTTGAAAACAAAGTGTTCTTACAAAACAGATTAGCCAAAGCATTTGGTTATCACTTGACCCTTACATTTCAAGATAAGGGCCTTGTGGTGCTGCTTTCAGATGGCTTTTTTTTTTTTGTGTTGCTGCATTGACTACAAAATGTACTGTAAGAATCATTAAACCTGTTATTATGGTAGTTAAGAATCGCTTCATATCAGTCTACAGTGCCCTCTGCATTCGGGTATGTTCAGGACATGTACAGTTTTGCAATGTCCCAAAAGATTCTTGTCAGCAGAATGTAATTACAAGTAACCGTGTTTCATCTTAATATATGATAAAATTACCCACCTTATTCCAAGCAGGCTGGGGCTAGTCTAGTGCATTTACAAGTGACATGCGGGAGGAGTAGTCAATTCTACACATGAATGAGGATGAGTTAAGGAATAGTTGAGTTACAGAAGACAACTCACAAAACAACGGTCTGAACTGTACAATTTTTAATACCAATTGACACACAAACAGAACTAGACTGGCCGCAGGTACTAATGAGCAAAAGAAAAGCTTTTAAGTTACCAATGTTTCAGCCCACTCGTGGGACCTTACTGAAGTATGGGCAACATTAAAGCACTATTTTATTTAGAAGGCATGGTTTCCCAGTACAGAACACAGTCTGTCCTACACAGCGTTGAGATCCACAATATTCCATACATTTTTATTAGAGATTATTTCTGTGCTTTGTGTAACTACGAGGTTGGAACCCTAGGCATTTTTGTTTAGAAGTTTCTGTTTATGTATATTTTATACACAAATGTTTTTGTTTTTATTTCATGCAACCCGTTGTGTCCTGCAGGGAGGTGCTGGATATTTTCCATTCTGAACGTCATGCGGCTCCCTTTTGTGAAGAAGTTTAACATTGAGGAGTTTGAGTTCAGCCAGTCCTATTTATTTTTCTGGGACAAGGTATGTTTTAATGGTGACAAATACAGCTGAGGCACAACTAGTCGCCTATTTATTTTATTCTGCTCTCTGGGCATGTACAGCTCAAATATATTTATAATCCTAGTGTTAACAAAGATAACTTAAATTAGCGCTAGACCAAATGTGTATATGTGCAGTGCATATAAACGTGTGCTGAAGCTGCCTGGTGATTCTACTAAGGGTGCAATCTCAAGTGAACCCTAAAAACAATATAATAATACAAAAGTGGAATAAATACCTGGCGCATACAAATGGTGATAATATTAACAATACATTATATAATTATTAATAAAGGATATATCAGTGAAGTGAAGTCTTTTTCAAAGTCTATAAGTGAAGTCTTTTTCAAAGTCTATGAGTGAAATAGACTCTGTCCTTGACTTGGGTAGAATAAAGTCACTCTCCTGCAGCAAGTTATATTCCTATTGATTGAGACAAGAACAGAGACACCACATTGCGCAGTATTGACTTAACAGCAAATGAAGTTCTCCCTTGTATGCCTCTAAATGAAATGCCCACTTACTAGATATAAAGTGGGTCTCATGCAGTTGAGAGAATCTGTATCCTTGTTTCTTCAAATCCAGACGTTCACAGGTTAACCCGAACCCCACGTGTTGATTCTGTCTCTCCTGGATCCTTGAAGAAACCCCGTCTGTGGAATAAATACCTGGCGCATACAAAAAGTGATATTATTAACAATATAATATAATATATTATAAAGGATATATCAGTGAAGTGAAGTCTTTTCAAAGTCAATAAGTGAAATGGACGCTGTCCTTGATTTGGGTAGGATAAAATCACTCTCCTGCAGCAAGTGTGTTCCTATTGATTGAGACAAAAACAGAGACACCACATTGCGCAGTATTGACTTAACAGCAGATTAAGTTCTCCCCTGTATGCCTCTAAATGAAATGCCCACTTACTAGATATAAAGTGGGTCTCATGCAGTTGAGAGAATCTGTATCTTTGTTTCTTCAAATCCAGACGTTCACAGGTTAACCCGAACCCCACGTGTTGATTCTGTCTCTCCTGGATCCTTGAAGAAACTCCGTCTCTGGAAGATGTTTTCTCTTTCTGTGCTGCTCTCCTGTATGTGTCTCCAGCGTGGGGATATACAAACAACAGAGGATTGCGCAATACAGTAAAAAAAACTTTAATGACGCATCCTAGCTAGCTGCAGAAATATACTCACAAGTTCCGTGAGTTTAAAAACAATTCAAACGCCCGACCCGGCTGTCCCACAGCACACCCCAGTCTCTGTCAGCTCCTGCCTCTGGTCGCGTGTGTTTCGCGCTATCCAGACTTGCGCGTGCTGACGTCACGGTTCAATGAACTGACCGGATGAGAGTCCTGATTGACGTTCACTTTAGGCTCCTCCCTACGCGTAGTTGGTTCGCCTCATTCAAGTGACGCGATTCCGAGCAGCAAATCAAAGTTGTTGCTTGCTTCTAAGCGAGAGCGGGCGCAGGCATTGCTACCACGCTGGCCACCACATTGCGCAATCTGTTAATTCGCGGCCAACGTGAGCGCGCCAGCCCACTCGACGCCATCCTGGACGAGGCTTTACGGTGGTGTAACTTTCTGCACCCCGAACACTGGTGTATGAAACGGCTTCTTACATTTGTGCAAACTCCAACAAATGGAGTCAAAACTAACGTTCTCTTCCCCAAACTGGCCTTGGAAAATGCATCTCGCCTCTTGTTGCTCTGTCCCCAGACCCCAATATAACATTGTAAGCTCTTGGGTAAGGCTTCATCTTCTTGCCCGTCATGATCAACTAGTTAGTCCCTGCTGGTGGCCATTTAATTCCATTCAAGTGCGGTACTGTCGCGGGGTAATTGATGCCTGAGCTTTCCAGGGGTTCAGCTTTCGCCCTATTCTGGGGAACCCAGATACAAGAGAATAATGATGTCATTGTTTAGTGTGGGCGTTCAGCAGATGTAAGCCTTCACTGCGCCAGTGGGGACTGCAGGGCATATCTAACAACTTTTGAAGGCCCGCTTGGCAATCAAGGGGTTTATAGGATGCCTTCAGTTGCATAGTAAACGTACCACTGCTTTCCTTATGTTCCTTCTATGATCAGCCGCCACCTGCAGCATTGCAGAGGTATTACCAGTCAGTGGACAAGCGGCTGCATTCATGTCCCCGCCCCTTAATACAAGCGGAGCCCACGTGACATAGCCCGCCCGCTGTCCTGCATTCCTCGCCAACAGCAGACTGTGAGACTTCCGGGCAGCCCCCGAAGAGTTGAACAGGTTTCATGTTGAGGCGGTTTGCCGCTCGGGGCGGTAAGAATCCAGTGTGAGCGGGTTGCTGCGGCTGCTGTCGGTTGTATTCGGGGAAACTGTACCATGGTTGGGGGTGCGGAGGAGTAACTATCATAACGGTGGCTGCAGGTGCTCCGGGTGTGCCGCGAACCGTTCTTTAGTTAGGGACTGCTGAGTCAAACGGGCGGGGCTTACCTCGCGGGGGGGGCCTACCGGAGGGGCGGGGCGTCTAAACGTGCTAGGGGCAGGACCTGACTTGGAGTGACGGGGCTATTGTAGGGATAGGGTCATTTAGAGGTGTATTGGTGTGGTGCTATAAGGCATTGAGCAGAGGGTATGGGGGGTGCTAATGCATTGCAGCCGGGTATGTGGGGGGGTGCTATGGCACTGTAGCAGGGTAATTGTTTTTTTTTTTACTTTACCCTTCATTTACTGCTGAGGCTAGTAGTGTCTAGGGCCATAATGTACACTACGTTACTCCATGTGTCCCGAATCAACACCTCTGATTATTTTCTTCAGATTCGGATAGATCTTTTAGGAATGTGAAGGGTTTGGATATTAATATTGTTGTAACAGCTAGTAAGAATAATTACCCCAGATCAGATAAACTAGTGGCAAGTGGAGTGTCGCACAACCATACATTTGTTTGGAAATTATGTAATTCATATGAAACCAAATGCTTGATTTATTATTTTTGTATCTGGCGTTTGATCCCTCTGAACCTGACTATGGCAACAATCTGTGGGATTATTGAGGCTTAATTGCAGCAACCGGTCCACAAAGAAGTACTATGGGGTAAAAGCTGTTTGGTAAATGTCAATGTTGTAGAAGTCAATGCTCCCTGAACTGTCTCACCGGTAGGCCCGGACGACTGCGGGGTAGCGAGGACAACCGTGTAGGGGGTAGGGCAGCGGAGTCTGTGTAATTTTGAGCTTACAAGTGGCATGCCCCTTTTTCCTTTTCCTTTTTTTTTCTCCCCCTGTTTCCCGCGACCCCCCCCCCCACCTCCCGCCACCATTTCTTTGCCTCACACTATCTTTTTATACCTCCACGCCCTCCGCCCCCCCTCACCCCCCCCCCCCCCCCACCCCCCCCCCTTTTTGTATTCTCTCGCCCCACCCCCCTTCCATTTCACGACGCACCCCCCCCCGTCTCACCCGCGCCCCCATTTATGTTCCCTTATTACGCTATCCCCTCTTTATTTTTATTGTCTATTACTTCCTTACTTCCTAATTTTAATTTTGCAACCTTCAGTGAGGACCCCTTTCCCCTTGTGTTGTTTAATTTGGCATTGGTTTGTAGTTTGTTATTTTGTACTAATTTTGTATTTCCACTGTTCACACTTTATTTTGTTGTTTGGTTTTTGTTAGCCTGTCGGTGTATTGCTTTTTTATTTTTTTGGTTGTGTTTTGTATTTTCATCCCGACTAGGTGTTTTTTTCTGTTAAAGGCTTTGTTATGCTTTTCTCCTGGCGTTGTATTTGTGTTTGTGTCGATATTTGGTTAAAATAAATAAGACGCAAAATGTTTGTGTCTGAGTCCACTTTTCTGTGTGCCCTTGTTTTTCTTAATTTGCAGGTGCATTTTAACCAACGATATCTTGTCCTTTGTTGCTCTGTTGTTCTTGTATGGGGAAAGATTTGTATATGCTATAGATGTATTGTAGAGTCGAGGATGGGTACACACGGTTAGTGGATTCCTGTGTTTGATTGTCATGTGGGTTCGATCTTTTGTTTGCATCAATCCATTTTTTTTTATGTTTTTTAGGGTTCTTCTTTGTAATTTGTGTTTTGGAGATACAGCTTTTCTTATTATTTTTTAGTCCTCCCGCTCGCTTCTTTCCATCGGTTATTTTTTTACCCTAGCATTCAGTGATGTTTTGTATACCCTACTATTACACGTTCTTTATATCTCTGGTTGTATTTTTATTTTTTTCTTTTATTCCTTCTTTTCATATATCTTTAGTTTTTGTGTCTTACTTCTGTCTGCTGTGCATGCTCCTTTGATGTGTCAACTTATTTTCTCCTTTACTGTTTTATTTCGCCTTTTTTATCTGGTGGGGAAAATTTTTGTAAAGAAATCTCGGGTTTTTTTTTGGTTTTGTTAATCATTTAAACTTAGTGGTGTAACGGACAATTATTGAATTTTAAACCCATGACAAATTTTATTGATATGTTAATAATACTAAGTTCAGGCCCAGAGTGCAGTTTGACAATATATTAGACAAAGCAAGAAAAACTTGGTTTTCAGTAATATTGTGTCAAACCATTTTGTATTTTGTTTTTTTTAAAGTTGGTTCAGGTCTTATGATTTGTATGTTTTTTAGTATTTTTTTTCCCTCCTTTTTTCATCATTTTTATTTTTTTTATATTCTTTAAATTTGGTGTTTTTCGTTTTTTTCCTCAGGGTTTCTAAGGTTTGGTTGAGACTTTTGATAATTCCGAGACTTATTCAGGAAAATCCCCATCTGCACCTTTAGCAGGAAAAAAGTGTTTGTGTTTCTGACCTTAGTCGTGTTACTCGCACAGTTCCTGATGGCTCATGTAAATCTCGCCCTCCCCCCGATACCTGCTCGTCTGAACTGATTTTCTATGCCCCTTTTGGCACCCCCCCCTTTCCGTGCTTTCCTTCCCCCCCGTTTTCCCTCCCCCGGGCGCTCCCCCCCTTTTTTGTCCGTCGCTTGAAAACGGCATGGGCCAGTTGCCCAGGCCTCGACCCCCCTGTTTACCAGTCACCTCCCTTTCCCTTATTATCGAATCCTTTTCCACACCTCACTTCCCCGGCCGCCACTCCTTTCTTTCTTTCTCCTCCCCTTCTTTTTTTTTCGATTCCCCCCTGGTCTTCCCTCCTGGTTCGCTACCCTTAGACCACCCCCAATCCCGTGTTTCCCTTTACCCCCCCCCCTTTCCATACGACCCTTTTTTCTTTCCTTTCATATGCTATATTACCTCCATATCTTCCTGCTATTTAGTTCGTCTTTTTTCGCTCCGTCCCGGCTATCGCCCGTACCGTTTTTTCCCCCACCTCGCTCCTTCTTCATCACACTTCATACCATGATTCTACCTTTTTTAGTTCTCGACCCCCTTCATCGAAAACCCCCCACTACTTATCAATCTCTTCTGCTTTCTTCTCATGTTACACACCTGTGTTTACTTGTTTTTCTTTCATCCGATCGTCATTGGTGTCCCCTGGCCCTCCCACACGCCCCACCCCCCCCCCCTTTCTCCGCCTCACTTTTTTCACCTCTTCCTTCTCCTTTCTTCGCAGTGCTCTCTTTTTCCAATGTTCCCCCCCCAGTGTTAGTGTACAGCTTGCGGTTACTTCTTTTTTTTTCCCCCCGTTTTTCCTTTTCTTTTTTCTTTTTCCGGTTTGATTTCATTTCCCTTTTCCCCCCACTTCGTTTTTCCATCTTTTTTCCCCCTCCCCCCACACCTTTTTCACACACCTCATTCACTTATTGTGTGTGTCCTATACCGCTGTCTCTGTATGTTTGGACATCTCCCCCTTGTGTTATTGCTTGTTATGCTTCCTTTTTTCTCCTTCTTTCATGTATACTCTGGTTTTTCGATTGTTTTGTTAACTCAGCCTTTTTTTCGTTCCTTATGACAACGCTGTACTTTTTAGTACAGTGACTTTCCGATCATCTGCTTCCCCTTTATTGTTTTTGCAAACAGATGTGTCAATGTTTCGAGCGCCTTCCGGTGTCCCTCCCCCCGCTTCCCCGCACTTAGCCTTTTTGCCTTACAATCAACGCACTTATTATGTGCCCCCTTCGCTCCTCCCCCACCCGTTTCACACCTCTTTCTGGCCATTTTATTTGTCCTTCCCCCGTCTTTTCCCCCATTGAAGCGTTTCGTATCCCCCCCGCCCCCCAGTTCACCCACCCCCCCCTTTCTCCACTAGCATAATCCAGCTCTTACGTCCTTTTACTGCTATTCCCCAATTATTTGTTTTATTGACATAACCTACGACGAGCCCCTCGTTCCCATTCTATTCCTATCCCCTTTATATTGTTATACTTTTCCTCCACCGTTTCCTTTTTCATTCTCCACGACCTCATATTATATTCCACAGCTTTGCTCCCTATTGTGCGTATGCCCCCCACATTGTTGCACCCTTATCCCACCCCCCTCCCCCCTTTCCCGCCCCCCCATTTTGTTTCACTGTTGTCCCCCGCCTATTATGTTTTTCCGCCCTTAACTTCCATTTTTTGACTTTTTCTGTAGCCACCCCCATCCAGCTGGGCTTTGCTTGGCCCCCCCCCTTCTTACATCCCCGGTTTTTCGGGCATCACTTTATCCCCACTATCTTATTACCCCGCCCTCGAGCACACACACCTACGCCGTTTGCTCGGACTATTACGCTGCCCCACCAATACTCTTTCTCGTGTGACCTGCTAACAATGCCCAACTTTTGCATCTCTGGTTGACCATTTTTTGCAAAATTTCCCCCCCCTATAACCCTTCATTAATATTTTTTATTTTTCTCCGAGTTTTCATTGGCAATTTTCATGACAATGACACATGCAGTAAAAATTTTCCATTCCTCCACTATATTATTGAGGATCTCCTGAGCCGGGTTTTAGTGGTGTTTTTACTTTGACTGCCACGAGCAGTGCATAGTACCATACACTGCCGCCAGCCCCCCCCTCTTTGTTCACACCCCGCTAATCTGCAATTCCACTCCTTTAGAATTTTACGAACTCTCACGACGCCCTCTTGCCGTTTTGTCACCCCCCCTCTGTCCAACCCGGTGAATTGGATTATAGTTTGCAGGAGCCCCTGCGCGGCGCCCGAACCCGCCATTTTCAGACACGAGCTTCCATGGTCCGTCCTCCCCCCCCCCCACTCGACCCCGAGCACCTCCTGTCGGACCTATGTGTTCACTGCCTTTTGCTGGTACGGCCATTGGCCGTGGCACTGTGTTTTCCCAATAGAGTCCTCCCGGTTCCTTTTTCGCACCCTAATTTCGTGTTTCTCCCGATTTATCCCCCACGCACCTTTAACGCTGATGAGGCTCTTCGCCCTGCAGCACGACGAAAACCACACATAAAGTGCCCATCTCTTTATTTTTGCTTTTTTTCGTTCTTCACACTTCCTTCCACTAACCCCTTCGTCACTTTGCGCTTCCTAACCCCTGTTTCTTCTCCGCGCACTCACCGCGTCCTTTTCGGACTACTCCCGATAGAGGGTACTGAAATTTTGCTTTCGCGCCCCCCTCCTGTTAGTTTACGCCACCTACTGTTTGATTCCAGTGCACTGCCATCATATATTGTATTCACTTCACTTGGATAAGGAGGCGATCCTAACCTTAATTTTGTTGAAAACACACCCAGTGTGTTCTTACAAAATCCAGATTTTCCAGTCTTATACAACGCATTTGGTTAGGCACTTTGGACCTTCTTTATTCATTTCTCCTTTCCCAACGATACAGGCCCGCCCCGCCCCCCTTGTGGCTCTGCCTTGCCCCTCCTTCAAGGAATGCGCCTTTTTGCTTTCTTTCCTGATTTTGTCCCTCTCTTCGCCTGCCCCTTGACTACACCAAACAATGTACGTAGAATCACTTCACACCTGCTTTCATTATGGTACCGTTTGATTTTCCGCGCAATCCTTTTAGCTTAATATCAGTCTACAACCGTGCCCTCTCGCATTGGGTATGTACCCGACCCAGCCACAACTGTACTTAGGTTCTGACCCACCTGTTCCCACACAAAGACCCCTTATTGTAAGCCCCCGAAGTGTCAATTCCAAGTAACCGTGTTTCATCTTAATATATGAAAAATGTACCCCACAATTCAAAGCAGGCTGGGGAAGTCTAGTGCATTTAAAAGTGACATGCGGGGAAGGGGGAGGAGTAGTCAATTCTACACCATGAATGAGGATGAGTTAAGTATTAATAAAAAGTTGACGTTACAAGAAGACAAACTCCACAAAACAACGGTCTGAAACTGACATTGTTAATACACACATTGAACACAAACAGAACTAGACTGGCCGCAGGGTATATGAGCAAAAGAAAAGCTTTTAAGTACCAATGTTTCAGCCCACTCGTGGGACCTTACTGAAGTATGGGCAAAACAAAGCACTATTTTATTTAGAAGGCATGGTTTCCCAGTACAGAACACAGTCTGTCTACACAGCGTTGAGATCCACAATATTCCATACATTTTATTAGAGATTATTTCTGTGCTTTGTGTAAACTACGAGGTTGGAACCCTAGGCATTTTTTGTTTAGAAGTTTCTGTTTATGTATATTTTTACACAAATGTTTGTTGTTTTTATTTCATGCAACCCGTTGTGTCCTGCAGGGAGGTTGCTGGATATTTTCCATTCTGAACGTCATGCGGCTCCCTTTTGTGAAGAAGTTTAACATTGAGGGTTTGAGTTCAGCCAGTCTCTATTTATTTTTCTGGGACAAGGATGTTTTAATGGTGACAAATACAGCTGAGGCACAACTAGTCGCCTATTATTATTCTGCTCTCTGGGCATGTACAGCTCAAATATATTATAATCCTAGTGTTACAAGATAAACTTAAATTAGCGCTAGACCAAATGTGTATATGTGCAGTGCATATAAACTGTGGCTGAAGCTGCCTGGTGATTCTACTAAGGGTGCAATTTCAAGTGAACCCTAAAAACACAATAATAATACAAAAGTGAATAAATACCTGGCGCATACAAATGGTGATAATATTAACAATACTATATAATTATTTAAAGGATATATCAGTGAAGTGAAGTCTTTTTCAAAGTCTATAAGTGAAGTCTTTTTCAAAGTCTATGAGTGAAATAGACTCTGTCCTTGACTTGGGTAGAATAAAGATCTTTCCTGCAGCAAGTTAATTCCTATTGATGAGACAAGAACAGAGACACCACATTGCGCAGTATGAGACTTAACAGCAAATGAAGTTCTCCCTGATGCCTCTAAATGAAATGCCCACTTACTAGATATAAAGTGGGTCTCATGCAGTTGAGAGAATCTGTATCCTTGTTTCTTCAAATCCAGACGTTCACAGGTTAACCCGAACCCACGTGTTGATTCTGTCTCTCTGGATCCTTGAAGAAACCCCGTCTCTGGAAAGTGCTTTCTCCTTCTGTGCGCTTCCTGTATGTGCCTCCAGCATAGGGGTATACAAAAGACAGAGGATTGCGCAATACAGTAAAAAAACTTTAATGACGCATCCTAGCTAGCTGCAGAAATATACTCACAAGTTCCGTGAGTTTAAAAAACAATTCAAACGCCCGACCGGCTGTCCCACAGCACACCCCAGTCTCTGTCAGCTCCTGCCTCTGGTCGCGTGGTTACGCGCTATCCAGACTTGCGCGTGCTGACGTCACAGTTCAGTGAACTGACCGGAGAGTGGATGAGAGTCCTGATTGAAGTTCACTTTAGGCTCCTCCCTAGCGTTTCGTGACGGGGAACGTCACTTCGTCAGGGGATTGTGGAGCCTATGCAATCCCTTGTACTTATATAGCTCGTTCTTAACACTTTGTGGGTCGGAACTTACTTAACAAATTAAAAAATTAAAAAAACACAGGTGCATTTACTGCTGATTTGATTGCAGTGGGGTAGAAAAACATCTTAGTGAATTACATTGCCAATAGAATTCAAATACATTATCATAACTCATATACAGTCTGATGATTATGTTGATTTGATATACAATTAATATGACAAATGATGTTACAAATCAAATGATGTTACAATAAAAGGAGGAACAGGTTTGTTTAAAACAATAAATTATAATCTTAGAAGGTAAACAGTTATGAGTAATCTGACCTCTACATATGTGAATGAGTGAGGGAGCCCTCATAGGAATGAAGCTAGACTAAATCTATATTTAGACCTTTGGGGAGAGCGTTTTAAGTGTAGATCCGAAGCTCTCTGCTGAGATACCTTCTGTAATCTATCTCTCCTCTGATCCCCACTCTGGGCTATCTATCCCTATGCACGTAAGACCCTCTGGTAACATGTTATGGTGTATCTAAAATGGTTTGAAACACTATGTCTCCAAACCCTTTTTGATGTTATACAATGTTCCGCGAATCTTCTCTTAAGGGGTCTTCCCGTTCTCCCCACATATTGTAGGCCACAGGGGCACTCTAAAAACACACAAAAGCTTGTTTTACAAGGAATATGACTTTGGATAATAAACTTTTTCCAGTCATTTGGATGTAAATCCTTTATATTTTATGTCCAAAACTACAGCCTATACATTTTTGCAAGGATAGTAACCCTTAAGATCTCCCAACCACATATTAGGACCCGATCCCTGGTTCTTTTTGGGCAGCTTGGAGCTAGTTGTGATTTAAATTCTGGGATTTTTGTAAACAATTTGTGGTTTACTTGGTAAAATGGACTTAGGACGGATCCCTTGTAGAATCCCCCCAATGCTTGTTTAACACTTTTACAATGCCTTGAGACATCCCATTGTACTGTGTGATAAATGGTACTGGTGCATAATGCGATAAAAAATGCGAATGACACAGATAGAATTGCCTTGATAAAACCTAAGATAAAGAACCCAGTGAACTCTGATAAAATGTTCATCCAT